>CM050164.1:335686865-335694365 GCA_027410445.1 Discoglossus pictus | reverse complement strand
GGCTGTAATGTATTCTGTGTGTACACCCTGGCTGTAATGTATTCTGTGTGTACACCCTGGTTGTAATGTATTCTGTGTGTACACCCTGGCTGTAATGTATTCTATGTGTATACCCTGGCTGTAATGTATTCTGTGTGTACACCCTGGCTGTAATGTATGCTGTGTGTACACCCTGGCTGTAAGTGCTGTGTGTATACCCTGGCTGTAATGTATGCTGTGTGTACACCCTGGCTGTAATGTATGCTGTGTGTACACCCTGGCTGTAATGTATGCTGTGTGTACACCCTGGCTGTAATGTATGCTGTGTGTACACCCTGGCTGTAAGTGCTGTGTGTACACCCTGGCTGTAATGTATTCTGTGTGTACACCCTGGCTGTAATGTATTCTATGTGTACACCCTGGCTGTAATGTATGCTGTGTGTACACCCTGGCTGTAATGTATTCTGTGTGTATACCCTGGCTGTAATGTATGCTGTGTGTACACCCTGGCTGTAATGTATTCTGTGTGTACACCCTGGCTGTAATGTATTCTATGTGTACACCCTGGCTGTAATGTATTCTGTGAAGGCTGTAATGTATTCTATGTGTACATCCTGGCTGTAAGTGCTGTGTGTACATGATAGGAAGCTATCTGTCAGCCCTTCCAGACTCCATCACGTTCCTTTAGTAAGATTATTTTGTGTATCACTCCTCCCATTCTGCTGTCTTGACAACAATTACTAAAGTTTTTAATTAGGCTCTTGTTATAATTCATTTTATTAATTTTCCAAATCTCAGCCCATGAATTATTAAAGGCGGCTGTGTAATTGTATTTACAGCATCCCCTTGTATTACACGTGATGACAACTGGCCCACACATAGGGTTTGTCTGTGTTTGGGGTTTTATTTAGGAATACAAAGAATACCCTTTCTAATACTTCATCATCTTAAATAATATCGAAATAAATGTGTATTCCCAACTCTAAAACCAAATTAATATGCAAATGTATTTTTACTAATTAGTTGATTTTATCTTAATAAAAATAATTCAAAATAATTCTTGTGTTTTATTCAATAAATAAACAGTACCTCTATGATACATCAATTTAACTGTAATAATAAATAGATTTTGTAACAATGGTGAAAGAGAGTCAGGTAATATATTTATTTCAGGTGTGGTTGTCTGTTGTGATTTTTTTCCAGTTATCACACTTGTTGAATGAGACAGAAATGGTCCTAATATGACAAGAGAGCAAAAATCAATAGCATCATGGCACTGAGTGTCTATTATTCATTTCTGATGGACTAATCTAAGCTGAAAGCTATTGGAGAACAAGTGTTATACAGAGATCCTCCAAGTCACTGCAGACCCCAGGACTTGGAGACACATTGAGAAAAAGACTCTCCAAACCACATACCTTTATATACATCATCTTCCCAATCTATATAAGCATATCTATTGCAGCTCAAGTGTACTTATTGTAACAACTGGTTTCTGTTGCTCTTTTACAAAGTTGCTGTTTGTTAGAATAACTGAAAAGCAATGTCGCTGTATTTTTAGTAACTACTTTTGTTCCCCTTTTGTTTTATTGAAATAGTTTTGTACATATGGATATACAACACATTAATATGATGTACAATACTGTACATTATCACATTACCTTCCAGTTCTTCTTTGCATCTGATCTGGCGCAGAAATACACATAATTTTAATATTATTATAGGTTCTCTTGTAACTCCAAAATGAGGTCCATCGGAACTTTTATTTTATAAAATAACATTACAAAGTTTAATAAAAACAACAATTGTGAACGAACATCAGTGATGTAATGAAAAAATAATCCTTAAATTATACTAGTCACAGCATTTAGATTTTTTTTATATAACATTATATTGATTGTTAGTGAGATGTAACCAGATCTCTCAATGTCAGGTTAATATTTAGTTTCTGTGTTAATAATTTTGGAGTTCTGCATTTGGCATCTGCTCCACTAAAAACCCACCCTAGGTAAGAAGAAGTGGTCCTTTGATCAGTGGGAGCAGTAGGTGGCATCTTATCCGCTATTAATTAACCTAAATAAAAACATATAAGGTCAGCTTTTAAATATTTAAAACGAATTTTGAATGCAAATAAAACTTTATAAGAAAATCAAATTTAAAAAAAATTATATTAGTATCACCGTTCAAAAAATCCGAATTAACCAAAAAGTGATTGAGTTAATATGGAAACGTTTAAGAAAAAATTGATTTGAAATTATACCCAACATTGATGAGAATAATTATTACTAATATTATTTAACTTTGTTAGAAAGTTTGTGTGTCTGATATTAATGCTCCTTAGGCATTGCTTTATTTGGGAGATGTATATATAAAGGAGTGATTTTACTTTCAGTATTGCAGCTGATACACAGATAAAGAAATAATAATAATACCAAACACAATACCATAGAGCTCCAAATCTTTATAAACAAGTAAATAAAATGTTGACACATTTCGGGAATCACTTTTGGTGGTTTCACTTCATCACCATCAATATTTGTGTGTGTGCATGAAATAAAATATTTACAGTCATTTGCTCTGTATTACACAATTACTAGACAAATATGTTGTGTTTTTTTGGGGGGGGGTGGAGACAGCCATAAAACAGTGAGATCACGCCACGCACAAAGTCTACCAGAAACTAGTCTATGTAGTGCTCACATTCAAATGCATAGAAGGTTTGCTCTGCAAACAATAAAAACAAACAATTACCAAATAATTATATTCAACACAATTGACACTTTATCTTTAAAATTTCTGTTCATTTAATGTGATGATTTATTTTTAGCTACTTTGTATCATATACTGTAGTTTGCAAAATAATGCATATAAATAAATAAATAAATAAATAAGCTCAGTTTATGGACAAATATCTGATAAACAAGGTAAGACTATTCCCCAGAAACATCAGCAAGAGTTAATTTGGCTCTGGATGATTTGTCTTTTTTATACATATTTGTTTCCAAATTAATGAGACTACAGTAGTGCAAATATTTAAATTAATTAATTGTTATACCCGGTGTTTATTGATCACAATAAACTAAAATAGTTTCAACATGCAGGCCCTTAGTTACAAATGTGCTTTTCGTTTTCTAGATCATGACAAATATATTGATACAGAACACAATAATTCGCATGATTTTTATATTATTTCGCATTCAAGTGAAACAGCTTATTTTAGTCTAATATTATTTGTATCTGGATTTTAGATTCAAGTCAGAAGACAATATGATTGTTTTAATGTTTTGTTTTGTATTGATTCGGAACAATTGGGAGAAAGCATTAATCACTTTCTAACAGATAATATTGGAGACCCAGGGTTAACTCCTGGTGTCAGCAGTTAAATGACCCTCATTTTACAGACCTCACAGGTACCAGCAACAAGGAACAAAATGAGCACAAATCACAGAGAAAATAATAATACAGAGCCTCATAAAAATACTGTTAATTTCACATTATCATCACCACCAACACTTTCACCTCTAGGGCTTCAATGTGATGTATACGAGTTGTTCTTGTCCATAGTAGTTGGATTTGTTTTTGTTGTTTTTTTCTTGTGTTTTTTTCTTGATTTTCAAGAATAGATCTACATTTTCCAGAAAGTCACTGATGTCCGAGTTTGTATCTCACATTTTGTATAATGTTCATTGGTCCCAGCAATAAATATTTTCTTTCGTGATTTTTTCTTTTGTTGACCCCCTCCCCTCTTTTTTTAGAGATGATCTCAAGTTTATATAGAGTCCTCTACAAGAGAAATAAACCCTCCTCCCTCCAAGAGCAAAAAAAAAAAATGAAATGGATAAATTCAAAGAATTAATAAATACATAAATAGTTTTGCGAGTTTGGGGGGATCTGTGGGGGGTGGGGGGCTAATAAGTCGCAGAAAATTTCATTCTTTTCTGCTTCTGTCTCTGATTACAAAACCAAACCCGAACAACGTTCTTTTTCAGGTCCAATTTCTCAGCGATAGCCGCTATCTTCTCAGAGGAGGGTCGGGGTTGGACAGCGAAATAAGCTTCCAAGGACCTCTTCTCCGGGGCTGCGATGGAAGTCCTCTTGCGTTTCTTTTCCCCCCCATTGAAAAGTTCGGGCTTGTTCATTTTTTCCCTCTGAGCCCCCTCAGCCTCCTCCAGCCAGGCTTGTAGGATGGGCTTGAGGGCGATCATGTTATTGTGGGACAGGGTGAGGGACTCGAACCTGCAGATGGTGCTCTGGCTGAGGGAGCCCACCCCAGGGATCTTCAGGTTGGCCAGGGCAGAGCCTACATCCGCCTGGGTCACCCCCAGCTTGATCCTCCTCTGCTTGAAGCGCTCTGCAAAGGCTTCCAGCTCTCGGGGGTCGGTCTCTGAGTCGCAGATGGAGGCCAGGCCAGCTGCTGCCCCCACAGCCGAGCCCATCTGCCCCCCAGGTCCGTGATGTCCCACCAGCCCAGGGTGTTGGAGGGCAGAGGTCATGTTCATAGCCGCCTGATGGGAAAGGTGGCTCAGGCCATGCATGTGACTGTGTGGATGGGCCGAGGTGGAGATCAAGCCTCCAGCACCACCACCTCCACCGCCACCTCCCCCTCCACCTCCTCCGCCGACTCCTTCATGTCCTCCACTGGCCATGAGTGCGAGGGATGGAGAGGTGACATGATCCAGCAGGTCCCCGGCCTCCAGCGCCTGGTGGTGATGGTGGTGGTGATGATGGTGGTGGTGGCCGAGTGGGACTGTGGAGTTGGACGAGCATGGCACGCTGCTCATGGTATGGTAGGTGGCATCAGGCTTGTAAGGGTGACTCTTGCCCTGGGACACTGCCATGTCCACGGCTGCCAGAGCCTCTGCCCGGGCCAGGAGGGTCTCATCAAGGCTGGCGAAGATATTGCTCTGCAACTGGGAAGAGAAGACATGCGATTACATCTCAAGTATAAAGGAGAAAAGAATACAATGTATCACCAAATATAGCCAAGGAAATAGTATATGACATCTTAAGTATTATAGAGAAAAGGAAACAGCGTATCACCAAATATAAACAGGAACAGGGAAATAGTATAATATATCACCAATTATAACCAAGGAAAGGGAAATAAGATATTATATCACCAAGTATAACCAGGGAAAATACAATAGTATGTTATAAAGTATAAGTGGGAACATAAAACTTTCCCTGGCTATAATTGGTGATATACTATTTCCCTTTCCTTGGTTATAATTGGAGATACATTATACTATTTTCCTTTTCCTGGTTATACTTGGTGATATAATATACCATTTCCCTTTCCCTGTTTATAATTGGTGATATAATATACTATTTCCCTTTCCTTGGTTATAATTGGTGATATAATATACTATTTCCCATTCCTTGGTTATAATTGGTGATATAATATACTATTTCCCTTTCCTTGGTTATAATTGGTGATATAATATACTATTTCCCTTTCCTTCGTTATAATTGGTGATATGATATACTATTTCCTTTTCCTGGTTATACTTGGTGATATAATATACTATTTACATTTTCCTGGTTATACTTGGTGATATAATATACTATTTACATTTTCCTGGTTATACTTGGTGATATAATATACTATTTCAATTTTCCTGGTTATATTTGGTGATATAATATACTATTTCCCTTTTCCTGGTTATATTTGGTGATATAATATACTATTTCCTTTTCCTGGTTATATTTGGTGATATAATATACTATTTCCTTTTCCTGGTTATACTTGGTGATATAATATACTATTTACATTTTCCTGGTTATACTTGGTGATATAATATACTATTTACATTTTCCTGGTTATATTTGGTGATATAATATACTATTTCCCTTTTCCTGGTTATATTTGGTGATATAATATACAATTTCCCTTTTTCTGGTTGTACTTGGTGATATAATATACTATTTCCATTTTCCTGGTTATATTTGGTGATATAATATACTATTTCCCTTTTCCTGGTTATATTTGGTGATATAATATACAATTTCCCTTTTCCTGGTTATACTTGGTGATATAATATACTATTTCCATTTTCCTGGTTATACTTGGTGATATAATATACTATTTCCCTTTTCCTGGTTATACTTGGTGATATAATATACTATATTCCTCTCCCTGGATATATTTGGTAATATAATATACTATATTCCTCTCCCTGGTTATATTTGGTAATATAATATACTATATTCCTCTCCCTGGTTATATTTGGTAATATAATATACTATTTTCCTGGTTATATTTGGCAATATAATATACTATAACCAAGTAAAAATGGGAAAATGAAACAGTAACAGTATTTTGGATCAGATATATAAATGCGGAAATAGTAAAACACCAAGTACAAATGGGAAAAGAAAGCAGGATATTGGATCCGAAATATAAATAGTTTACATCACCAAATATAAATGGGAAAAGGAAATAATTTATTGGTTTAGAAGTATAATGAAAATAGGAAATACTACATAATAGATCAGAAGACAATATAACAACAGAAAATATTACATTAGAAGTATAAATGGGAAGACTATCCATAGGGTTTTAGGGCACAAGAGTGAGAGAAAGTATAAAGCCTGAGACCCAAGAATACAAGAAAAGATTACTTTTCCTTTCACATCACACAAAGTAAATTCCCTTTTAGGCCGAGTCATAAAAAATAACAGAAAAAGACAGAAAATAGGAGTTCTAATATACTTTCAAACAGATTTTGGAGGAATAAATGAAAAATAAAAAGCATTTTCAAAATCTAGCTCTCAGCGCTATTATATATAGACATATACACAGTATATACATATATACTATAGCAAGGACAATAGCTATAGGAGAAGGAGAGAGTAAAGATCAGAGCTGCGCACACTTTAGATAATAAGGGCCACACAGTGTGGAGGCTCCTTACCGGTGGGGTTGGCAGGCATGCCCTTCTTATTGCTTCTGAACTGGAGTGTAAGGAGGTGTACTTGTGCTCAGGTAAGCTCGGGTGCATGGCAAAATGATGAGGCTGCTTGCTGTTCATTGACATCATCTTGAAACGATTGCATGTAATCCAGAAACAGTCCAAAAGTGTGGATAAGAAGTGGTGGTGGTCCCTGTGCTGCTGCTCCTGATGACCACACAGTGAGGGAGCTCCAGCCTCTCGGTCTCACTTATCTGTCTGCTCTATTCTAGCACTGGGATGAGATGCTGCCTTACACCTGAGCACCAGATCTCGCAGCTCCAGCCGGCTCTGTGTATCGCGAGACTGCAGGCTCCAGGCTTGACACACATCAGCTGTCTGGGGCTTGTTGCATTTACTGCTCAATTGGAAGTCTGGGCGGTGCTGGGACTGGAAGCTGCTCTTATAGTGACCAGCAGGCACAGGACAGTGCAGGTGCTTCACCTGGAGACTGCCACTGGGCATGCGCCTCTTATCACTTTGTGTGTGTGCATGGGATGCTCTGCATGCACTCTGCTGACTTTTATCTGTATATATATATATAACTATATCTATAAATACATCTATTTAT